>JANEHU010001370.1:0-11171 GCA_027563435.1 Nasonovia ribisnigri | reverse complement strand
CTTGACGCTGAAAAATACTCCAATATACCACTAGGTAAAATCAGTGATTCCGTAGTTCCAGAGGTAAATTATTTTTCACATGTTCGTAAAATACATTCATAACATTATGATATACCGCATTCAATCATTGCATTTTATGTTATTATATTATACAGGTTAAACGCAAACGAGTCTTAAAATTATCAAAAATCGAATCAGCAGTTAAAAAACAGAAGATTCAATCTGCTTCTGTTTTAACGGTTCATACCTATAACTAACGATTGTTCTATTATCTTGAACATTTAATTATTGTAATTTTATATTATTGTATAGGTTCAACCAAAAAATGAACCGATGATATTTGAAGTCAACACACAGAGTACGGATGACAAACAATTATTAGATGAACAATCGACCTCTGATTTAATTGTTAGTATAATATTATGATTAACCAACAATAATTATTATAATTTAATTTAACTATATAGACTAGTGTAATAAATAAGATAAATTCTGAATTAAAGAAATCTAAAATAACAAATATCATATATTATGTACTTGGAACTAACACTTGTAATTGTAATATTATCATAAACATTTAATTATTGTAATTTTATATTATTATATAGATTCAACCAAAACATGAACTGAAGATTTCAGTAGTCAGGCCGATGAGTACAGATGGGAAACCATTACTACCCGAAAAATCAACTTCCGAATTAATAGTCAGTATAATATTAAGATTTACAATCAATAATTATTGTAATTTAACTTAACTAAATTATAGGCGAGTGTAATAAAGCAAATAAAGTTAAACAAATCAAACGCTATAAACATAAAAAATAGTCGATATGGCATTAGGAATAAGCTTAAAAATAATGTAAGTATCTGTTTTTTATTAATAAGTTATATTTAATGAATTATAAAAATTATTTAAAAATAGATTATCTCACTTATATTCTTTTAAAGTTCTAAATAAATAGTCTGTTACTAAAAATAGTAAAATATTCCTTCTGTGGCTATTGTACTACCTATCTATCTATAATATTATGTCTCTTTTTACGGTTCATACCTATAACTACAACACGTTTGATGTTATTATATAGTTACACACATTTTATTACCTAATGTAGTTTGCGATATTTCTAAATCTATATAGGTTGAATGTATTACTTCGATATGAATCATCGATTGAACATTTTGGCATCTGGCCAACAATAACTCTTTTTATTTTCAATTTATACCTACATAATATCATTATAAACTATAATTTTGTAATTTATTAATGCCCATCATGTTATTCAAATAATAATGGTGAATAGTTATTTATTTTCTATGATATTATTACCTATGTAGTTTTAATGTATTTTTCGTTGTAGTGTAAAATATATGTACTTTAATTTTTATAAATTTCAAATCGATTTTTAATTATTAGAATACTATAGGTATATCGGCATTACATATGGTTACTTTGATTATTCCTATATTATCTTACTGTTATTCACATGCTTTTTTAAAATAAAATATCAGGTCTTGGAATCTGAATGAAAATTGTTTTCTTTATATCGATTTCAACTAACGATATAAGTTTTTAGTTTTTACTGATTTCAATTAAAAATAATATATTAATTTTTTTTGTAGCTCACAATATCGATTTAATCTTTTTCTGGTTTGCAACTACATTTTAAACATATTTTTTTTATTTTTTTTTCAATTGATTTACGTTTTTACCATTTTAATTTTCATGTCAACCTATACTTTTACAGAGGGTTTATTATACTAGGATATTTATACTTCAAGCTCTGAAACATAAACTTAACTGTACAGTGTACATAATAAAATAATATATTACCTATATATTTGTGTATATATAATTATACAAAAACGAAATTATATATTATGTGAGTCACGTGTATTAATTTTTGTTTAAATTGATTATTTTTCCATTGCGAAATCGGCTGACGTACAACATTAAAGTGTGAGAATATAGAACCCGCAACCCGCATCGAGGATGCTCAAATGAACAAATGTTTCTATAGATCAACGCCATACGAAAAAATTAAAAATAAACGAATCATGAAGATTTTGAAGTATTAGTATTCGGCATTACTTCTAATTATTTGTTTCCTTCATTGTTAAATGCTTGTTTTTTGTATACATTTTCTCAATAAATTAAAAAAATAAATAAATTTGTTTTGACTATTATTATATACATTTAATAACCTATTGAAGTTCGCGATATTAGGTACCAAATATAGATTGAATGAAGGGCGTGAGTTATGGTCCTCGATTAAAAACTTTAAGCCGCATCCAACCATCAAGAACTCTTTTAGATTCTGAGCGGATCAATGAATGATGTGTTGATTTTACAATGATATACCTATGTTTTTTATTTTTTGGTTTTGTGTTCACAATACTAGTAGTAAAAATAATGACTCGATTTTTAACTCCAGTATCTGTTCCAGTAGGAAAGTAAATCTATTTGGTGCATTGGGAAGTTCAAAGTTTATATTTGCCTATACCTAGTTTCCAAAACGGGTTAAAAAAATTTTAGTTTTTGATGTATTTCTTAAAAAAATACTTATAGATACATAACATTTTCACTGAATGTTTAATGTTTATACTAGCATACAACACATGATTTTCAAAATATAACTTGTGTTGAGCTATTTATATGCATATGAAATTTTCTATGGTTGTTAGTTTTTTTTAAAATTTAAAGTCGATAGAAAAATAAAAATTTTCTCTCCTTCAAAAAACTTTAAAATATAATATAAGGTTTCTCAAAAGTTGTTGTTATAGGAAATTTAAAACAAATTGAGCTTTAATCTACAATAATTTTTTATGAGCGTCTTAACTTGGAATATTGACAAAAGTTGTAAGCTCATAAACATATTAATTCTTTTTATATCTACGTTTTGAGAATGTTATACAATATTCCTCATTAGTTAACTTTTATCAAAAAAATGTCAATCGGAAAGACAAATTAAATTTTATTTGAAGTTGTAGCTTAAAAATATTATTCGTAGGTGCTTGAAACATCTAAAGTATATATTGTTATTATATACAAATAATATTAATTCAATTGACCGACTACCTTATTAATAATAATAATGTAAACATAATATAAAATATTCTTGGCTGACAAACCGTTCCCGCTCAGAATTGTTTTTCGTAGGTACTTGCAGTATACAATGATATTATATCATTGAATTTAAATGTAATACCATCGATTGCGACAATGGTTATAACTAATTTTAACCTATTGTAATCAACCTACCCGTTTTTTTTTTAACTATACGAACTCTTATACAAATTAGATATATATAATGAATAATGATACCGTGCACCTATGTAGGTACTAGGTATATGTATACCAAGTGTATGAAATCCAATACTCAGCTTTATGGCTATATCCGATGTACGTAATATCTGAATTTATAAAAATAATGTCGTTTTTTCACCAAAAATAATATTAGCTGAGTTTGAAAAAACAATTCACTCATCATTTTTAATCGTTTGGCCTTCAGTTCAAATGAAAAGATGCCGCTATCATTCAGGCCAAAGTTGGTAGTGGATAATTCAAACACTTGGGTTAAAGAATACAAAACAAACTGTGAAATAAGTATTTTCTTAAATTAATATTTTTTTAGTAACAATGAAATGATGAAAACAATCCTCGTATTGTATCAATTTTACCCGAGGGTGAAAAAATATTAAATACATATGCATTATCCATAAAGCCTAATTGTGACCATGTTCAATAGTACTTTTTACTCATCACACCCGATTATATTCAATTCATTGATGTTTTATAAAATATACAAAAAGAAACATCTATTAAACAACAGTTCATAAAATTAAAAACAGATGGAATGTATGTGAAAAAGAAGATATTTTGAAACAAAATAACGCGAGATATGAAAATGGGCAACTAAGCCGTCTTGATTATATTAAAAAGATCGTTCAAGTTTTTACTAATCTTTTATTTTTTAATTTTATATTTACATCTTTTTTTTAAATAACTTAAACTTAATTATTTAATTTACTTACTTCAAATTGCATATAACAACAACAAAACTCATTATTTTCAACCTAATGATAGCAATATTTTGCTATTGACAGTCCTCAGTCTGTATAAAATGGGAAGGATGGGACGAAATTCGTGTGTGCTTATACTTAACTATTATTTATTATTCGAAAATTGATTTTTTTTCTCTTATCGATTAGAAAAAATATTAAATAATAATATTAATTTCATAGTTGGTTAAAATAATATTAGGTAAGTAGGTACCATACCTAATAAATAATATCTTGTATGTGCCTATAAGTAAATTGCATTTCTACTTATAACTAGTTATTAGTTCTTAAGTATATTTATTTATAAAAAACTAACTTCAACAGATACGTGATGAAAATGTGAAATTACTAATTACTACTAATAATGATTGCATATAATATGATTGAGTAAGCCAATCTTGAAGCTATACAACTTAAACTATACTCTTGTTGTTTATATATTATAATATATGCCTGCCATCTACGAGTCTACGACACAAGTTTGCAGGGTACGCTCATATATGGTTGATACATTATAATATATTTGTTGTGATAAACTCCTATAAGTAGGTACTGCATATTATACGTGTTTGCTGATGTGATATTATATAATATTCCTATACCTACAATAATGTTTTGTGAAAATATGTAATATTACTGTCACCGCAAGTCTCTGGTATATAGGTAGGTAGTAGGTACCCGTACACATATTGAACACGCTGATTGTCAAAGCCACTGTACCAGTTTCAATATTATTATTATTGAGATTTATTCTCCATGTTTTATTTACGCCACGGGACGACGCGTCGAACGTATAGGTATATTCGATTTTATTTTACCCTTTTTCCTTATACACAATTTATAATGTATACCTATATAATATATCATATTATATTACGCGAATGGCCTGCGTTCGCATTGTTCGCGATGTGCATTTGTGGGGGGGGGGGTACGCCGTTCACCCCATTTACCCCTATAAACGATACACACACACTGCACACACATACGATGACGATCCGTACACACATCATATTCTATATAATATCGTATAATAATACATGTGTGCTATATACATAGCCAGTGTTGTTTCGCGAGAAAATAATACTATTAGGTAACACTCGAGTGATAATATTTTGAACAAAATTATCGTCCCAAGTCGGCATTTTGTGCAGAGGTGTTAGAATCAATCAAACTTGAACACACAATATGGTGATTAACTGATAAGCTAAATATTATATAAAACTCAAGTAGGTACGTAAGATCATCAACAATGCCCTTGCCATTCCTATGACTGCCATTCGGTGAAAAAATTACAAGACAATATATTACATATATGATATAGGTACCTACGTAGTACAATAAATTGAAGCCGTACAATAAATCGTATATTAAGTAAGTAACTTACATAAAAAGATAGACATTTATGATTATTTTTAAAACACCTAATTCTGATAAAAAATGTATTGTTTTGTTTTTAGATAGAGTCGCTGCGGACCCCCAGGAGAGGCCGCGGACCATAGTTTAAAACCGTTGGACTATATAATATAATATACAAATAAATAGTAAAACAATAAAAAAAAAATTCACTCGAGACGCGTTTATTAATATAATATAGTGCATAATATACTATATACGAGCTTGAAATAATAATATACTGGCTGTAAATATTTATTTATATTATTATAAAATGGTCGTCGCCGCAGTTTAATACACGTCGTCGTCGATTATTAACAGTGGTGGCATCTATAATATAATAATACAACGAGTGTTAATGTATACATTATAAATGTATAGGTAAATGTTGATGGGACCGTGTAAGTCAGATTTCACATGGATTCGGTATAGGCAAAGTACCGTGTTTCGGTATATATACGATCGATTTGCGCCACCCAACCGTTACAGTTCGCGGGTATCAGTCCGGCGTGTCATTTTATCTAACCGCTTTTTAGACACGCGATAAATAAACGTGCCGGATCGAAATACGATTTAAACGCACACGTAACACGCGCGCGCTTGAAATCTCAATTATTGTATAACTGGTGCTGCACCATCTTCGTGGCGCATATCGAAAACCTCGACGAATATAACACAAGTCTTAATAACTAGCAAATAATAATGAGACTTACCTGCCCAGGCACGTAGCTAAGGGGGGGCCAGGGTGTGCCTGGCCCACCCTAATATGTGTCCGGCCGTAGGCCGGCCCACCCAAAGTATTCAGAGGGGCCCATTATAATACGGTGGCTTTTAATTTTAATAACATTTTCAATACTGTCTAAATACGATACAAATAAAATCAAATATATCGGGTTTAAATTAGAATCTAATATAAGTTACGGAACTAAATTGAATCCTTGTCTATTTCTGGAATAAAACATGTGTATTGTATTACATTTAAATTCTGTTGCTACCGAGAATCGGTGATATTGTGATAACTGATAATTTATTTTTATAAGTCATAATATCGTAAACGATCTAACCATGTGAAAAGACTTTTTCTTGTCTAAGAAGATTAAAAAATTATATGCGAAATTGTATGTCAAATGACCGACTCGTCAGTTTGTCAAGTATTTGTATAGGAAAAAAAATTGCCAAAAGTTTGGACCTAGATGAATTTGTCAATAGATTCTCTATAAAACATAAAAATAGAAAAATACTTTTATATTAGAATTTGAATTATATTTATAGTATTTAATTGAAAAATTATGTCTATATATTAAATATTTGAATTTTATTATTATTATTAAAAACATTATTTGTATTTGGTTTTTATTTATGTATTTTATCAAATTTTTTTTATTACACTTATTATTATTGGCATAATGAAATGATATTATTAGGTTATATACTTTTATATTTATAGTAATGGTATACTGATAACTACCTTTTTATAATATAATAAGGTAGAGGGTCCACCCCTACAAGGTAGTATATTTAGGTAGGGGGCCCATCTAACATTGGCCCACCTAGTGAATATTTTCTGACTACGTGCCTGTACCTGCCTCCCTTATACTATATAATAAATCATTTAGATTCTGAGCCAGGAGATGAATGTATTAGTTTACAATGATGTGTGTTTTTATTTTTTTTATTTATTTATTTATTTTTTAGATTCTGAGCAAGCGATGAATGTAGTTTGCTTGTGATATGTGTTTTTATTTTTTTATTTTGTGTCTGTCCATCACGTTTAGGACAGAAAAAATGCTCGATTTTTCTTCAATAGTACCTTTTCTGATAGGAAAGTGAATCTAGTTAGTACTTTGGGGGGGGTCAAAAGTCAAAATTTCCCAGTAGTTTTCAAGAGCGCCTGGAAAAACAAATGAAAAATTATGGGAAAAACGGGAATTTTTACGGAAAACCAATTTTCGACAAAATCGATTTTGGTTTTGGTATAACTCTAAAAGAAATGACCGTAGAGACATGAAATTTTGACCGAATGTTTATATAAGCATTTTCTACACACCATATCATTTTTCAAAATATTCTGACTTATTTTGAGCTGTTAACGGACATTTTCAGTTTCCAATTTTTTTAGTTTTTTTTTCTATAAATGTCAATGAAATTTTATTTGTTGGGTAAAAAATCTTGAAAATTTAATAGTAGGCTTCTAATATATAGTTTCAAAGGCAGATGAAAAATATTAAAAATCTGTTGTCACAATTTTTTTTTTTAAGCATTTAAAGTTGAAATTTTGACAAAATACGTAAAAATGACGAAAATGTGCAATTTATTTTGAGTTAGAAATTCATAAAAATTTTTCTTTTAAATCTAAGATTTGAAAATGTAATACAAGATTCCTCATAAGTTTGCCTAAATTTATCAATAAAAAAAAGTTTAAAAGCAAGTCATAATAAATTTTTATGAGCATTTTAAGTTCAAATTTGTACAAGATTAGATATTCACTCGATTTCTCATGTAGCGATTTTCTTATTTTGTTGCAATTCAAAAACAAATAATTGTAGATGCATGAAAATTTCACTGAATGTTTATATAAGCTATTTCTATACACCATTCAATTTTGAAAATATTTTGATTTGTTTTGAGCTGTTTACAGACATTTTAGTTTTCAATTTTTTTAGTTTTTTTTTTTATAATTGTCAATAAAATTTTATTTGGTGGGCCAAAAAGTCTGAAAATTTAATACAAGCTTTCCTATATATTGTTACAACATCAGTTGAAAAATTTTAAAAATACATAGGCACGATTTTTTTTATAAGCATTTAAAGTTCGAATTTTGACAAAATTTGTCAAAATCTCGAAAATTATAAATCATTGTAATTAAAAAATTATAAAATGTTCAGTTTTATAACTAAGTGTTGAAAATTTAAAACAAAAATTCTCATAAATAAATCATACTGTAACCAAAAAATCTAAAAAATATATCAACACATTTATTTTTTACAGACATTTTAATTTCAAATTTAGACAAAATTTCATATTTAAACCAAGAATAATGATTTTAGTTATTTTGATATAATTTAAAAATATTATTTGTTGGTATATGAAACTTTTAGAATATATTGTTATATTTTATATACACGCAATGGCATTTTAAAATATAATTTTTTTGAGAAAAATGAATTTAACCAACTATAGTAAATACTAATGCCTATAATACTAAAATGAATTACTTTATTCACAATAATATCATCAAATACATTTAGACTTAGTAAGATATTATAGACTGACTGACCGTCTTCGCTCAGAATCGTTTTTCTTATTCAATGATGTTATATCATTGGATAAAAATCTAACACAATCCATTACAGTGACTCACTTGTAACCTACTGTACAGCAGAGCGACATACACTTACCCGCCCATTTTTTTTATTTTTATTTTTTATTTTTGTGTCTGTCATCACGTTTTAGGACAGAAAAAATGCTTCGATTTTCTTCAATAGTACCTTTTCTGATAGGAAAGTGAATCTAGTTGGTACTTTGGGGGTCAAAAGTCAAAATTTCCCAGTAGTTTTCATGAGCGCCTGGAAAAACAAATGAAAAATTATGGGAAAAACGGGAATTTTTACGGAAAACCAATTTTCGACAAAATCGATTTTGGTTTTTGGTATAACTCTAAAAGAAATTACCGTAGAGACATGAAATTTTGACCGAATGTTTATATATGCATTTTCTGCACACCATAGCATTTTCAAAATATTCTGACTTATTTTGAGCTGTTAACGGACATTTTCAGTTTCCAATTTTTTAGTTTTTTTTTTATAAATGCCAATAAAATTTTATTTGTTGGGTAAAAATCTTGAAAATTTAATAGTAGGCTTCTAATATATAGTTTCAAAGGCAGATGAAAAATATTGAAAATCCGTAGTCACAATTTTATTTATATGTAATCAAAGTTCAAATTTTGACAAAATACGTAAAAATGACGAAAATTTGCAATTTATTTTGAGTTAGAAATTCATAAAAATTTTTCTTTTTAAATCTAAGATTTGAAAATGTAATACAAGATTCCTCATAAGTTTGCCTAATTTTATCAATAAAAAAAGTTTATAAGCAAGTCATAATAAATTTTTATGAGCATTTTAAGTTCAAATTTGTACAAGATTAGATATTCACTCGATTTCTCATGTAGCGATTTTCTTATTTTGTTGCAATTCAAAAACAAATAACTGTAGATGCATGAAAATTTCACTGAATGTTTATATAAGCTATTTCTATACACCATCTAATTTTGAATATATTTTGACTGTTTTTCAGCTTTTTACGGACGATTTCAGTTTTCAAATTTTTTAGTTTTTTTTTCTATTAATATCAATTACATTTTATTTGTTGGGCCAAAAATAATGAAAATTTAATACAAGGCTCCTGATATATTATTACAATAGCAATTGAAAAATATTAAAAATACATAGGCACACATTTTTTTTATAATCATTTAAAGTTCGAATTTTGACAACATTTATCAAAATCTCGAAAATTATCAATCATTGTAATAATTAACCAATTATAAAATGTTCAGTTTTCTTAACTAAGGATTGAAAATTTAAAATAAAGATTCTAATAAATAGTACATACTGTATTCAAAAAATCTAAAAAATATTTAAACACAGTTATTTTTATAGACATTTTAAGTTCAAATTTGGACGGAATTACATATTAAAATCAACTTTAACGAGTAAAAGTATATATTATAATATTTTTATAGCATCACTGATAATTTTAGGTTAATAATTAAATAATATGAATAATATTAATTCAACTTAGCAGCTACCGTATAATAACAATATCAATATAATTTAAAATATCCTAGACTGACATACCGTCTCCGCTCAGAATCGTTTTTCTTATACAATGATATTATATCATTGAATTCAAATTTAATACCATCCATTATAGTACAGTGATCTACTTGTAGCCTACTGTACAGCGAAGCGACATCCACTTGACCCCCTTTTTAATAATAACGTTGCAGATACATAAGAAAATTATAACAGGTACCTACCGTAGTACCTACTATTAATTGCAAAAAAAACGAATAATTAATATTTAGATTTCCACGGAATATTCCTTTGGGCGATATCACAATCTAACATAATATGATATGACACTATAGTATTTATGATCAATGATATCATGAATAAGACTGTTTTAGGTTCTGAGAGGAGCTATGAATGTACCAAATTTACAATAATGTGTGTTTTTTTTTTGTTTTTATGTTCGTGAACACGACAAGTAGTCTAATTAATAATACTTTGATCTTTAACTTCATAATCCTTTTAGTGGACAGTGAATCCAGTGTGTGCATTTTGGAGGACAAAATTTAAAATTCCCAGTAGTTTTCAAACGTTCCTGGGAAAACGAAAAAAAATTACATTGGGAATATTTTTACAAAAAATACATTTTCAACAAAATCGATTTTGGTTTTATTGATGGAGGGCAACTCTTCAAAAAATTACCGTAGATACATGCAATTTTCACTGAATATTTATATTAGCATTATACATTATATAAGATCATCATGTTGAGCTATTTAGTATTTATATAGGCATACCTATAACATTTCCTATTATTATAAGTTTTTTTTTTAATTAATGTCGATAAAAAGTTTTTCACATTGTCAGTAAACTTGAAAATGTAATAAATGGTTCCTCGTGAGTTGTTGTAATTGGAAATTAAAA
>JANEHU010001369.1:0-28497 GCA_027563435.1 Nasonovia ribisnigri | reverse complement strand
CAATTATTCGTTTTTTAATTACAACCAAATAAGAAAAACGCTACATGAGAAATCGAGTGAATATCCCATGTTGTAAAATTATGAACTTAAAACACTCATAAAAAATTATTTTTAATTGCTTTTAGATATTTTATTTTTGATAAAAGTAGAAAAACTTACGTTAAATCTTGTGTTAAAATTTGAAAAAAAAATTTTTAAGAATTTTTAACTCTAAATAATTTTCAAATTTTCGTCATTTTTACGTATTTTGTCAAAATTTAAACAAATATTTAATACTAATTATAATCACTAGGTAATATAATATAAAAATAAGTATCAAACAAATATGTACATAAAATGACTAAATATGACACTTCAATCCTACCATAATAGGTAATATACAATTTTGAATTTATTATGCTTAGTATAATATGTATTTAAAATGTAATGTCATGGATAGGTAATAAGAAATTTTAGCAGATGTATTATATTATTATTATTATTTTTTACAGACCTTCCAAATTTTGAAACTAAAAATTATATAGTTTACATTGCATTGCAAAAATGTATGTTTAATTACGTATTACACTAGGTACCTATTGATATTGATAAATTTTATACTTTTTGATATTAACCAAATTAGAAAGGTTAGTACTTACAACTGAACATACTAGAAAAATAAAAAAACTCTACTATGTTATTATAATAGGTGTTTTTATTATCTATGCAGTACGTAAGTGGCATGAGTGCCATTCGGCCCTAATCACTGCCATTTCGCTAGTATAGTATTATTACCTTTAAATTTGATTTATAAAAAAAAAAGTTAAATTGATTTTAATATTAAAAATAACAGTAAAATTGTCTATGTTAGGTTAAATATTGTTTCTAATACGGAACTACATGATGAAAGTAAGACATTATCTTAATACCTACATACTTATATACCTACTTGTTTACTTAATATTCAGAGTAACCTTTCACTTTACCTCCACCCTAATAGCACCTTCTAACACTGCACAGGTTAATCACAACAATCTAAACTGTTAAAATAGGTAACAGATTTTTTCATATCAATAAATTTAAAAAAAATTTAAATAATTTGTGATACTATTATATAGTCCATTTTTCAATTATCAATAAAATTATAAATTATAATCAAGTATATTACTTCTTTAGACTAATTTAACCTACAGTTAGTATAAAATACTCATAAATATTAAATAGGTACTATTAAGGTACCTATTTAGTATTAATTTCTACTATATAATATTACAATCCAAGACCACTATGTGTTCTCTATCTTTGTGTAAATTGGCAATAGAAATTATGTCGACTACAGACATGCTTCAGGAGTGTTGAAAGTAAACAATATACCCAGAATAATAAGTTGTTTAAGATAGCACACACAGTAATTTAAGTATAGTAATATGTTCATAAGAAAAGCAAAAATGCTGAGATGACACATTTCAATCTAAGGTGTGGCAGTTCATATTATAGCTGTAGTATTATTATAACATGTAGTGCTGGCAGTCAATATACGGGACCTATGGCTACTGTCAGCTATAGTTGTATTATTATTATGCACAGTATTAAAATTTGTTTATTAATTTAACTTAAATGTGTCTGGATTACTGTAGAAGTGTATTCCATTCCACCAGGATTCAACCTGTATCACTACTCTAGGCATTTTAACACTTAGTACTAGCTTAGTACTAGCCTAGGAGTAATTAAAAAAAAAAATAAGTGCATATTTTATTATTTATGGTTTGTGATTTATCATCCTCTCACTGGTTTTAACAACTACAAGTATAAATGTAAGAAAATATGACTGTACAACTAAACATTAGAAATATACCAATCATCTAAAAGTAATACCGTGTGTTAAGAATAAAATATAATATATTATAAGATTTCATTTTTGATTAATTATTTTGTCATGTAAATTTATTTTTTAAAACCTATAATTTTAATATTTAATAGTTATATGTTCTTTTAATAGAATATTGGAATACTGTTGTTGTGTTAAGAACTCAAAGCTCTGGACTTAATATACAATTTACAATGGTAAATCTACAGATAATACCAAAATCCAGTTTTAGTTATGAACCAGCGAAATACAAGTATGGAAAATTGTCATGTACTGAAATGTTTGAAGCACTACAATGCCTATGCAAGTAAGTGATAAGTGATTTTAATTGCCAGATAAATATTAATTATGATTGTTTATTTTTAGAGATAAGGTTTTATGTGATATTAAACTGGAAACAGATGATGGTGGAATCATATTTAGCCTAAAGTGGTTTTGGCATTGGCTTGTTCATATTCCAATGTTCACTCATTTTACAGTAAAAAATGAAGATATTATTGTTATGAGACAGTTAGATTATATCACTTTACAACTCTTAGTTGATTTTATTTATTCCAGGAACATCATTATCACCGAAAATAATGTACAGGTAATAATAGATAAAGTTTGATTTTGTTTTAGACAATCCAATTTATTACTTAAATTATTTAAATTATTCATTGTTTATTTCTCAAGAATTTGTTACCAGCAGCAAATCTCTTGCAATTACAAGAAATAAAGGAGGTATGTTGTGATTTTTTACAGACACAACTGCACTTTACAAATTGTCTTGGTGTAAAAGCGTTAGCAGATTTTCATAGATGTATGGAATTGTTGACAAATTCAGAATTATATATTCAACAACATTTTTTGTATGAAATATTATTTATTTTTATAATTACATAAAGTAATTGTATTTATAATTGTTATATTATGATTCTTAGAGAAATGATTGAGGGTGATGAATTCCTATCCTTATCATCTGATCAAGTAATAAAGTATCCAGTGATAAACTAAAAGTTGCCTAGAAGAAAAAGTAAGCAAACTAAAATTGATTTTTGCTATATTTGAGTATGGGGAATGTAAAATAAAGTCACTTTTATATGTATTTTATTTATTTTTTAATTAAGTCCCGGATGTTATTGTTGCTCTAAAAAATATATTTATGACACAAAAAATGTTCATAAGCATATTTTGTTATTGACCTAAATATTTACATCAATACATCATAAATACTAAAAATAATAAAGTTGTGAATTTTTTCTTCGATTTTTGGAAAACTTAAAAATATTATTATGAAAAATAATAAACCCATTATATTATGGTAATTGTTAAAAAAATGACAAAATAATAAAACTGAAATATTTTCTTAATGTATGTTATTGTAACACAATTTAAGCTAGGTAAGTATCGTCTATGGTGCACCAAAAAGAGGGATAATACTCATATACATCCTGGCCCTATTTATAAGTATATTTATTTTTGTAGGTATTTGAATGTGTTATTTGTTGGGCAAAACATGGATTGGATTCAAGAAAATGTATTACCTCAATTAATGGAACATGTGCATTTGCTATTAATATCGAAAAATTACATATTAACAAAAGTAATTGAGGATACTCTTGTAAATAGTTGTCTTAAATGTAACTTTTTTCTTTAAATATAATTCTATTGTGAAAATGTGAACTAATTTATGTTTTATGTATTTATAATTTTTTAAGGCAAAGATTATATTATTGAGGCATTACATTTTCATTCACTTGGGTCAGATCAGTTTATCGCAACTTTTCCAAAAAAACATACGCACTAAATGTAGGGTTGGAGATAAAATATGATTCTGTTATAATGTATTTCTTTTTCAAATATTGTATCGATTTAATTTTAAGAGGTTATTTTAATGGTTAGCGGATTTGGGCATATTGAAAATCGTGCAGAATATTACAATCCTAAAATCAAGCGATGGCAGTTTAGACAAGAAATGACTAGTTGCTGTGCTAAAGCTGGTCTAGCTGTATTAAAAGATAATTTTGTGTTTGCTATGGGTGGTCATGGTTGTGGATTACCTGTACAGTCTGTTAATGTACTAGATTTATCATCAGAATTACCTTGTTGAAAATCATCTGTTGACATGTTAGTAAAAAGAAGTAAATTAGGAGTGGCCGTAATAAATAATTATCTTTATGCTGTAAGTTTGGTTAAATATAATTTACATTTATTTTGTTATTTCTAATATATATAAGGAACTTATAAATTATATAATAATTAAAGGTTGGCGGGTATGATGGTACTAATACTTGATATAGTGCAGAATATTTTGACTGCAGTACTCAAACATGGAGTATGGTATCTAGTATGTCTACCAGAAGAGCTGATTTTGGGGTTGGAGTACTGAATAACCTTTTATATGCGGTAAACTAATATTTTATTTTATGATTTTAAATTTTTATTAGATTTGTTATAATAAATTGCAAATAAATTCCTCCAAGAAAGAATAATGGAGAATATCCCCAAAACAATATATTTTGATTAATTAAAAATTAAATGTTTCATTGATACAGTACTAGTATTATAAATACTTGTTTAAATATACAATTCAATGATTTAATCAGACTATCACAACCTGAGTTTTTTTTGGCAATGAGCAATGTAACACGTAAATACTTGTTTAGTATAGGAAATAACAAAACAAAATCTTATAATTTAATAATAAAATTAATTTGATTTATGTTATTAGTTTCTCTTAACAATATTGTTAATATTTGAAAATAATACTACAAAATATATTATAATAGTAAATTCAATTTTGTTTTATGTATATTTTCATTATTTTAATATATAGATTAATATTGTTTAATTTTTATTAAATAATGATTCTTTATTAGTTCATTAAGCTTGATTTTTATATTTTTAACAAGAGTTAATTTTTACAATATTTAGCTTGATATATATTTTTAATTATAATACATAAATAATAAATATAGGTTTGTAATCAAAAAAAAAAATATTGTACCTATTTTTTAAACGTTTCATAATATTCTATTCAATCACTGACATTGAAAAATGCTATGCAATAATATTGAATTCCAAGTTTTTTTTCTTGGCTAGAGATTTTTATTCTGTTATTTGTTTTAATTCATTTGTGTGATTTTGGTAAATGTATTTAATTTAAGTTAAAATTTTAATTTAGGGGTATTTGCATTAGATGGTTTATTGTTGGTCATCGGTGGATGGAACTTTTTGGACGTTTATGAATCCGAAGAATTGTACAACCCTATCTCCAATACCCGGTCCATGTTGAAGCGTCAATGAATATATCACAGCATATTGCATTAATTATTGATAAGCCAAGAAGCTTTTTAAATTTTGTTGGAATACATGATTTTTTTTTGTAGTATTAATAAATTAATAAATATGTATCATAATACATGTTTTTTTCTATTTTCTTTCTATTTTTTGTTAAAATGTAATTGTACAATATAAATTGACTATAAATAAAATAAATAAAATGTATGAAATAGCATACTTTTATGTAATAGGTTTAAAACACAATATATTAATAAAAAAAATAGTAATAAAGACGTTTAACGATTAAACTCGCTCCCGTGCTTTTTACTTATTACTCCGGTAAATATAGACAGTTTTTTGTGTTCTTTATCTTGATCGATTCTAAAAAGTGCGCTTTCAGACCGGTGTCGTTTTTGAGTCGGTCTGACCAATACCCTCCCCTCAAGAGCAACTATTAGTGGTTCCAGCTTATACACGGCCGCTGTAGAAACGTGAGTTCAATCTTATTTTTATCGGTACAAAGCTCGAAAACCCGTGTCAGTCGTTATCGCGTTATCTGAGAGATTAGACCCGCGCACTGACCCGCGCGTTATACACTGTGTGCGTTTTATAGTTGAAACAACATTGATAAATATAAATATAAACATATACATCGTGATGCAGTGATCGTTAGTTGTCCGCTCATCAACCCGCATATCTCATCAGCCCGTCTTGTTACCTGCAGCTTTGGTTGCCTACCTTATCTTACAAGGCGTATTTATTTAAATGAGTCAGAGCTCACCCACAAGGATCTCCACCCGATCAACCACTGCTGGCAATATTGCTTCTGTAATGTCTGGCAAGTCTTCTAAATCAGCCTCTTCTTCTTCCGGTCTGCTGACCCTTGATGTTTTCAACAACACTATGGCTGAACATCAAAAAACACAAAAAGAAACCCTGGCCCAATGCAAACGCTTGTGTGAATCTCAAAATGCTCAATTTTCTGAACTCAATGAAAACTTAGGTCGTCTTTCCTCTCAGGTTGTTGAATTAAAATCTGAGAACGACAAACTCCAAAAAATCATCTCTAGTCTCAGCAATCGAGTCCAAGATCTTGAATCTGCAAACAGTAGTCGTCGTATCTCCTCGGCTGACGCCTTTCCTAGCATTTTCCATGAGATCACGGAACGTGAGCGCTGTTCTCGAAATGTCATTATTCGTGGTGCTCAAGAATCTTCTTCTTCTGTATTAGAAGATAGAGTCTCTAATGACGTCCTAAAAATAACTGAGGCTATCAAACCGTACTTTCCCGAATTACCATCAGACTTTAAAGCAATAAGGCTAGGTAAACCCAGTGATCGAGGTCCCCGACCACTCAAGGTTTTCTTCCAGTCTAAAGAAATAGCCCAGAAACTTGTCTCTGACTATAATACAAATATTAGATCTTCTCATACTGACAATATGCGCCATCCCATTTCGGTTACTCGTGATCGCACTCCGAGTGAGCGTGAAGCAATTCGTCGCGTATACACTGATTTGGAAAATCGTAAAAAGAACGGTGAATCTGACTTAGTAATCAAATACAGAGATGGACTCCCCTATATTTTACCGGCCCGCAGATCATCCCAGGACAGACGCCATCAAACATCGAACTCGGCCTTTACCCAATCAAAAAACTAGCAGTACTCGACTTGTCGCTGCCTAGGCAAGCACTCCGTCGCCTGAACAAAACTGGAAAAAATTACTCATGCTACTACTCCTGCTTAACTGATCCACTCTGCAATTGTATGTATAACATTAAACTTCGTTCTTCAAATTGCTCACGCTGCTACACTGCTGAAATAACTCTTGATTCTTTCTTGCAAGACTTCACTAACCTTAAAGCCTCATTTAGTAAACCTAATAATTTTTCTAATATTTGTAATAATAACTTTTGTGATAATACCCTTAATTGTAACCTTAAAATATTCTATCAAAATGTTCGTGGTCTTAAAACAAAATTAGTTAGCCTCAGATGTTCTTTCCCCATGTTTCACTTTTATGATATCATTATCCTCACAGAAACCTGGCTGACTCCTGACATAAGTGACAGTGAACTTGGTTTCACTGGCTTTCAAGTAATTAGACTTGATAGAAACCATAATAACAGCACTTCTACCCGAGGTGGCGGAGTTCTAATTGCTATCAAGAATACCCGTTCCTTTCAACCTATTTCACTAACCGTATCTAATGTTGAACAAGTATTTGTATTATTGTCCCTAAACTCTGGCCACTTATTGGTAGGAGATGTATACTTACCCCCTCGATCCCCCCTTTATGTAGTTGAATCCCATACCACTTCTGTTGAACACATCATTTCCTCTTATAAACCAAATTCCCTAGTCATATGTGGTGATTACAATCTCCCCAATATCAACTGGTCTTCTGATGAATTAGGATTAATCGGGACTAATGATCCCAGTATAATTTCCACAACTATTATTGATTCTTTTTCTTACCTTAATTTTTTCCAGCATAATTTCTTTCGCAATAATCATGGCAGTATCTTAGATCTTGTCTTTTCCAACTGCAATAGAATTACAGTCAATTTAGCAACGGAATATTTGGTTATTCCTGATCCTTACCACCCACCTCTTCACGTGGTCCGTCCTTCGCAATCTGACAAATCAGTAGTTAATACTCATACATATAAAGATTTTAAGGCTGCAAACTACAGTGCCATAACGCAATTTATTAACTCCTTTAATTGGGAGTTAACATTTTCACAGTACACAATCGAAGATGCAGCCTCTGTTTTTAATGAAGCCCTACTTCATGCTATCGATCTGTTTGTTCCTACAAAAATATTTAAATTGCCAAAATTCCCTGCGTGGACATCTCCCTCTCTTAAAAATCTTATTTTGGAGAAAAAGCGAGCTCACGCACTCTATAAGTGTTCGAGGTCCCCCTATGACTACTCAGCTTTTTCCGAACTTCGTGCTAAATGCAAGCGCCAATCTAAAATAGACTACCAGTCTTATATAAAAAATACCGAAAACTCGTTCAATTGCAATCCCTCACTATTCTGGAAATCTATTAAAAATTTAAACCAGAAAAACACTATACCCGCCACTCTATTTTGGAACAATGATAAGGTTGATACTCCTCTTGGTTCGGCTAACCTATTCTCTAAGTACTTTTATTCTATGTATAACAACTCTATTTCTCCACCCGTCAATATTTCTAATATTAATACTATTCCATATGAACTTCCTTCTAATTGTCACTTCTCCCTCAACGATGTACAACTTGCACTCAACTCTTTAAAAAACACCAATTCTAATGGCCCAGACGGGATTTCAGCACGTTTACTTTTTAATTGTCAAGATTCTATTGTTTATCCTTTATTCCTACTCTTTAGGCTATCTCTTGATGAGGGTATCTTTCCAGCTGCTTGGAAAACATGTTCTGTCACCCCTGTTTTTAAATCTGGAGATCCCTCGCTCGTTTCTAATTGCAGGCCTATTTCCATCCTACCACACATTTCTAAACTGTTTGAGTCCATCGTCTACTCCTCAATCAAAAGAAGTCTTAACCATATTCTAATGGATGAGCAGCATGGTTTCCGTAGTGGGAAATCTACTGTCACTTGCAGCATATCTTTCACATCATATATATTAAAAAGCTTTGAATCTGATTGTCAAGTTGATGCTGTGTTCACGGACTTTAATAAAGCCTTCGACACTGTCATTCATATCCGCCTTATCTCTGAATTGGATTCACTTGGTATCGGTAATCCTTTACTCTCATGGCTCCAATCTTATTTAAGTCAAAGAAAGCAATTCGTAAGAGTTCACGGCGTTGACTCTCACTTATTTATTACTCCCTCTGGGGTCCCCCAAGGAGGGCATCTCAGTCCTCTTCTGTTCATCCTTTTCGTTAACTCAATTAACAGGTACATTTCATCCTCTAAAGTTCTTCTGTTTGCCGATGATATTAAATTTTTCTTAAAAATTACATCTCCGTCTGACAGTCTTCAACTTCAATCAGCTCTCAATACTTTCTCTCTCTGGGCCCAGCGTATAAGCCTAACGCTCAACCTCAACAAGTGTCATGTTATGTCATTTCATAGAAAACGTACTTGCATAATACATCCTTATTCCCTTAATGGCTCTACTCTCAAGCGTGTATCCACTGTCAAAGATCTTGGGTTCTATCTAACTCCTTCTCTTTCCTTTGAACACCATATTGATGTTACGGTTGGTAGAGCGTTAAAAACTCTGGGGTTCTTAAAGCGCAACACTAGCCTTTTCACGTCCGCTACTTATCTTCGCTCCCTCTATTTTTCCCTTGTCCGCTCTGTCTTAGAATATGGCTCAGTTGTATGGTACCCGTATCTAGCCAAGGACCAATTACGTTTAGAGCGTGTCCAAAACCGCTTCCTTTCCTACGCCGCCTTTATACTCAATATTGATCACCCACCCCATGATTACCTATCAATTAGAACTTCCTTAAATATCCCTACTCTCGCATCTCGTCGTGTCGATGCTGACCTCTCATTCATCACCTCCCTCCTCAACGGCTCAATAGATGCCCCTAACCTTCTGTCCTCTATCTCTTTCCGCGTTCCTGTGCATTTCACTAGAAATCACTCTTTATACCTTGTCTCCTCTCACCGTACTAACTACTCCTATAATAATCCATTAGATAGAATGCTCCGCCTACTTAATAGCTCCTGATCTTTAGCTGACTATATTATTGTTTATCTCTACTGAATGTTTTTGTCTTTAGTTTTATTTTACCTTAGCATGTACTCTTTTTAGCTGAACGCTGTTTAGTATAAGTTTAAACTTAAGTCTATAATTATAACTATATTTTCCATGTATTTTATTTCATTATTATCACTTCATGTTAACCTACTAATTGTACAATGTATCTATAAATTGCCGTTTGGCGTTAAATAAATAAATAAATAAATAAATATTTGTTTTCAAGATCCTAGTCATCAGTGTATGATTTTTTGATCAACCATTTAATTTAATTATAGACATTTTATTATTTCTTATGACTTACTACTATCATCCGGAAATACTTCAGAAAGATTTATTGTTTTTATATTGTACAATATTTTAGGGCATTGCATGCCGCGATTGTCTGTCTTTGTCTAACACACGTGGAACATAGGAATAACGACCTAAACGCCTGACAAAAATTAACGTATTTCTAGTTGTTTGATTTAAAATATGTAAAGAATTGGTAACAAGTTTATTTTGCATCGTTCGAAGCATATTTTTAATATTTTTTTTAATATATTTAATAATAAAAATTAACAAATTTATAAAATGTAAAATATTTCTTCTCATCAAAAAAATGCTACTATTGAAAAGTAAACTTGTATACCAATTCAAACATCTTTACATATTTTAAATCGAATAACTAGAAGTACCTTAATTTTTGTCAGTCGTTTAGGTCGTAATTCCTATGTTCCACATGTGTTAAACAAAGACAATCACGACATGCGATGCCCATAAAGATATTATGTTTAATAAATAAGTAATACTGTTATATTAAATTTAACAAGTATGTTTTGATTAAAATGTAAATGCATATTGAATATATTATATAAATGATAAATAGAAAAAAAGTAATGACAAACAATTTGTTAATGAAATATATTTATTATGCGCTCTCAACTTTATTTTACAATTAGTAGAGTTACAAGTTCTGCTACAAATCAATACATATGTTATTAAGTAGAAATTAAAAATATAAAAAATAATTTCATAATAGAAAATACTTAGGCATAATCAGAGACAAATTTTGATAAAGGAATTAGAATCTAATATTTTAACAATGTAGAACATATTTTTTATTTGTTTTATTGTAATATTGTTCTTTGGGAAATTGAAACTTTTACATTTATTTTGTTAATAATTATTTAATAAATAACTGCTATTATTATTATTATTAATTTTATTATTTTTTATTATAACTATTAAATTCTTATTCTTCTTATTATATTCATTTTTTTATTCGAGACTTCTTTCAAATCAATGATTTTATCCTTAGTGATGGACGAAGCAGTGTAAAAAAAAAGTAATCCAATTTTTGTAAACACCAATACTGCTGAGTAAAATAAAAATTATTATAATAATATAATTACTTTTATGTAAACATACAATACTAAGATACTTTATAATATATAATGTAAGGACAATATATGCATAACTTAGGTTCCTGTCTGTTTATCAAACATGTCTTTCAACGCTCTGTATAATTATTATTTAATATGCATATGTTTTGTATTCAGGCGTTTGACATATTATTATTTATTATATAGAACAGATACATTACAGCTCGTATTCTATAGATAAAGAAGCTTTGGCTATAGTTTTTGCTGTTAGGTATTTCCACCAATATGTTTTTGGGTGACAATTCATTTAGAGAACTGATCATAAACCTTTAGTGAGTATTTTTGGAGAAAATAAAGGGATACCAGTTATGGCTGCACATAGGCTTCAGAGATATGCAGTATTTTTATCAGGGTACTCATATAAAATTGAATTTATTAATGGGGTGAATAATGGCACGATTAAAGATATACTGGTTACCCAACGGCCTATGATTTGCGTTGGCAGAAAACGGCCACGAAACCGCGATATGTAATGGACTGCCTACTAGCCCCATCTAGGTGATTAATTTAAGAACTATTTGTCTTCGTAATAATTATAATATTATTATAATGAAATATTCAAAATTCAAATGTAAAAATGCTTTTATTTAGGTACCACAGAACAAACAGTTATACTTATTAAAACAAAATACAGTAAATAATATTAATGATTGCAGATTGATTATAAATAATTACAATTAGATATAATAAGTAAGACATTCATGTTATTTAATATGTATTAGGTTTGTAGCAGATATATCCAAACCACACTCACACATATTTTGTTGTATTCAAAAACATTATTAGAAAACCAATTGTG
Organism: Nasonovia ribisnigri; assembly: GCA_027563435.1. Classification (NCBI taxonomy): domain Eukaryota; kingdom Metazoa; phylum Arthropoda; class Insecta; order Hemiptera; family Aphididae; genus Nasonovia; species Nasonovia ribisnigri. The sequence continues at coordinate 16,437 of JANEHU010001369.1, read as the reverse complement.
ACAAGACACAAGATTTATTCAAATAATAAATATAATATAATATATAATATCATATATATATTATACATATAATATACAGTAAACAATATTTAGGCAAATAAATAACAACCTATTAAAAATGTGTTGTAAACATGTACCTAAATTAATTTTTTGTTCATATATTCAACATATTAGGTGCTCACTAATTTTGATAGTTTTTTTTTGGATTTATTCTGTTTTTTTAATTCTTGGTTTTTCATATATGAATATTGCCTCATTCTCATTGTTATGTACATGACAAATATATTTGTTAACATATCAACTTTATGTTGTTTGCAAGGGGAAGTGAGAATTCTATTTTCATTCTGAAAAAAATCTTCAAATGTATTCTCAAAGTGGTTTGAGGAATCAGCATGTTTTTCAAAACACAACTCCACTTGTTGAATAATTAAAAATAAATTATTGTTCGGATGTGTTAAGAACCCTCTGGTTTTTAAATTTACAAGGTCACCAGCTTTATTTGTAGATTTACCATATTCAGTACTTAAACTTTTTATACAAATTTCACACTTTGTACTTTTTTTCAACCTCTTTGTTAAATATCTATATACAATTATACAAAATTAAAATCATATAATTTGCAATATTTAGCATACTTAAAATATTTTAATATTACCCTGCTAAAAAAAAAACCACACATTCAAAAACTGTTATGTATATCTTTAATCGTGATAATGGTAATGCAGATGCCTTATCTAGATTACCTATCAAAGTTTCTGATAACATTAATGATGCTGACAGTGATAATTTTTTTATTAATTTAATAATGACAAATATAAAATCAATAAAATTACTGATTTAGATATTTGTACAGAAATTAAGGAAGATAAAGTGCTACGTGAAGTTTATTTTAGGGTATTATCTAATAAATGGCCAGATAAGATCTGTGTACGAGAAGATGAGGGTGTTCGGTGAAGGACCAGTCGACCTCAGTCGACGATGAGAATTTCGGAATTGTGAAATGCTCCTAGATCTATGGTGTATAGGCAACTCAATTTACTCCAGGATTCAGTGCATAGGCAACCTAAGATGCCCGTGACAAACCCTCGCGGCGGCGGTTCCGGCGGCGGCAGACAATATGATGAACGAATGGAAGGAAGTGGTACACCGGAGTCAAGGATGGTACAGTTTACGTATGAGGCCGGGGTCCCTGTGGTCTGATCGGTCTGGTGCAATGACCACTCGGCGCAATTATTACAATTTAGGCTGAACTTAAAACTACTTAAAAAACTACGGCAGCTGAAGGTCCGGTCCGGTGAGCACTGCAATCCGATGACCTGGAGCGGCCACTCACACAACGCACTGGGTTGCTGGCGGACTTACGCGCGTGACTCTGGCACCAGTCCCGAACTCGGGCAAGAGATTGGATTCCCCGCGACGACGGGCAGGAACGACGTGACAATATATTATATACGATATACTCACTCGATCGACTGCGGTTGCCAATGACCAGCACAAGGTGTGCCAAGACGTTGTAGTTTGACGTTAACGCAATGTCAACGACAGACGATGATTTAATTCACAGAAGAATATACGATTTAAAGTTGCCGCAATGGCGTGAACAAAGATTTTATTGATTTTGATGGTACAGAATGAATATAACGTCTCGTGTATATAATATACGACGAGCGAGCAAAAAAAAGAGTAGTTACAAAAAACAATCCGAATGATACGGCAATAACGATAAATAAATTGATATCATTAACAACGATATCAATTGTACATAATTATTAATTTAAATAATGAGAATAGGAAGGAGTAATAATTTTAATGGCGCATTGCTCGGAGAGGAAAGCAGATAACACCAATTTCCGCACGGGCACGCGGAGCTTGCGGGGGTTTAGTCGTGGACCTTTGATCGCTGCGACGCGGACGATAATATAATTACGATGTGTCGTAACAAGATCAAAAAAGTAAATGATGAATTAAAGCCTTATTTTAATCGAAAAAATGAATTAACCATTGAAGTAGGATGTTTGTTATGGGGACATAGAATAGGTAGTAGTACCTGGTAAATTCTAAAAGGAATTATTAAATGAGTTACACCATACGCATATGGGCACGGTTAAAATGAAATCTGTGGCGAGGTCATATATCTGGTGGTCTGATATTGATAATGATATACAGAACATCACAAAAAGTTGTGTTGCTTGTTTAACTCATAGTAATAATCCACCTAAAAGTGTATTACATAGTTGGCCCTGGCCAGAAGGACCATCACAACGTGTACATTTAGATTTTTTGGGACCTGTAGATGGTAAAATGTTCATAGTGATAATTGATGCTTTTTCGAAGTGGTTATATGTTAAACATTTACTTAATATTCCTACAGTATCAACTATCAAAGTGTTAAGAGAATATTTTTCAATTTGGGGTATTCCAAAAAAATTAGTCACTGACAATGGACCTTATTTATGTTCATGTGAAATGGAAGAGTTTTTAAAAATGTATGGTGTTACACATATTAAGACTCCACCATATAGTCCTTCGACTAATGGAGCTGCAGAAAATGCAGTCAAAACCTTTAAAATGTTTCTTAAAAAGTGTGCAAAAAATTCAGATATAGAGGACAACATAAGTAAATTTATTCTAGCGTACAATAGTACAAATCATTGTTCAACTGGGGTGAGTCCTGCAGAGTTACACATTGGTAGACAGTTGAATATAGCATTGGATAGGTTAATAGTCAAAGCAAAATATAATTATACAAAAAGCTTAGAAAGAGCCAAGGAAAATTATAAGGGTGGCAGAGTAAAAACATATGAAATTGGAGATGAGGTTATGTGTAGGAATTATGGAGAAGGGAATAAGTGGATACAGGGAAAAATTATACAAAAACTATCACCTGTTACATACTTAATTAAAATTATTAAAGGTAACATCTATAAGTGACATTTAAACCAAATAATTGATTGTATGAATAAAAATGGAACAGAAGTAGAAATTAATGGAGATTTATTAGAAGAATTACAAAATGCTGATAATAATAAAAGTAATATTAAAGAACAAATAGTAATAAGTGAAAGTGTTAATGAGGCAGAAAAAGAAGTAGAATTGGAAACAGGGGATAAAGTTGAGGAAGTTGGATTAAGGAAAAGCCATAGAGTTATTAAACCTCCTATTCGTTTAAATTTATAAAATATTGAATGTTAATTTATCATTATAATTAGGTATGTAATAATAATACTCAAATTATTTAATAATTAATATGTACAATATTATTATATTTATTTTAAGTAATTTAATACCTAATTACCTAATTGCTATTATGTTTTTGTTTCATTATGTATATTATGTTTATTATTTTTTTTATTATTATACAATTAATATTATATTATATTTAATAATTTTATATGAAATGTAATTCATATGTAAGTCGGGAGGACTGTAATGTATGTAATATGTATTATTCCATGATGAATAGTTTGAGGTTATTTATTATTATTATTATTATTATGTTTGAATGCTGTTCGTTAATGTATCATGCAATATTGTTACTCTCTTGCTGTAGTTCTGAAATGTTGTAGTGAGACAATTAATAAAGAAAATGTCTGATATAATTTATAGTATAATATGTGTTAATTATTAGTACTCGGTACACCACAGGTTGGTGCACCGTCAACAAGCGAGGTTGCTTTAGTTATTGTGGGACATGATTTTGAAAAAAGAGATATAATTCTTCAAAGTAGAGATACCAAGTTAGTGAGAATACATGAATCTCATCGTGCGTACGATGCCCTTCAGTACCCTGTTACAAGATGGGTATTCCATCAAAATACCTCAGCGTGACCCAAATTCTAAGATATGTCTTAAAAAAACAGTTTCTGCTTCAGAATTTTATTCTTATCGAATTATGGAAAGACAAGGGCATAATAACTACATGCTACTATACCGTAGTCTTCTCAATCAGTTTTTGGTTGATGTTTATGCTAAGATAGAAACAGAAAGGCTAAATTTCATTAGACACAACCAAAGTAAACTGAGAGTTGAAAACTATGTGCATCTCAAAGATGCAGTGTGCAAAGGAGATGGATAAGTTTCAGAGATTGGCAAGATAGTTGTGCTACCTTCCAGTTTCACAGAAGTACCCCGTTATATGCATAAGAGGATTCAGGACGCTGTTATGGATGCGCGCTTAACGGTTCCACAACAAATAAATTTAACGTGTTGAAATTACTTTGGCTTAAAATTATATTCTTTATTCAAAATTCAAATATAATAACGTTTATTTTAAAAAAATATTCTGAACTGGTCTGTAATGGTCTGTCGTTACACCAAGACTACCTGCTACCTGTGCGAGTCGCCGCATACGAGCTGGTCATCCGTTCAAAAGGGATTGCTCAGCAGATTCCTTAGACAAGTCGTATGTAGAAGGGAGCTCTACTCGCCTGTTGTCACACACGTATCAGTTTACAATATAATTGGCCAATTTACATTATACAGCAATTTATATAAATACTACTAGAACCATATAATATGGTTATTAACAACGCCTTGACATACGTTCGCCACTATGGCCGTCCTGATTTGTTCATTACGTTCACGTGTAATACTAAATGGATTGAAATTGAATCTTCTTTACATGATCGATAAAAGCCTCAAGATAGGCATTACATAATATCTAGGGTTTTTCTCTTGAAAGTTAAAAAAATCATTAATCTCCTAACGAAAGTTCATATTTCGGTCCCTGTAGGTGTTACATGTTCACAGTAGAATGTCAGTAACGGGATCTGCCACATGTGCATATACTTCTATGGCTACAAGATAGAATTATGCCTGCTGACATTGACATTGTAATAAGCGCAGAAATTCCTGATCCTGAACTTAGCCCCTCCTTTATAACATTGTAAAATCTACTAGGATTCACGGTCCATGTGGACATTTGAATAGAAATTCAACGTGCATGCTCAATGGTCCATGTAGCAAGAGATACCCACGTCCATTTTCCAATGATACGCATACTGCAGATGACGGATATCCCCAGTATCGAAGGTGGGCTCCATGTGATGGCGGTTTTTATTTTGAATTTAATGGAGTACAAATTGATAACCAATGAGTGGTGCCATATAATCCTGTTTCGTCCCGTATATTTATGGCTAACATTAACGTTGAATTGTGCAACTCTGTGAAGTCCATAGTTAACGTATGCAAGTACGTAAATAAAGGAAGTGACCAAGCAGCGTTTTGTTTAGAAAACGAGCGGGATGAAATATATCTAAATATGAAGCAGTGTGCTATATTAGCAGTTATATAGCTACAAGAATCTTACGCATCCACATCCATGAGAGATTCCCTCCTGTTATGCATCTTTCTGTTCATCTCGAGAATGGTCAAGGAGTTTACTTCACTGCCTCAGAGAAAGTTCAGAACCCTAATAAAATTACACTTTTAGGAATCTTTGAGCTATGTAAAAGTGATTCTTTTACAAGAAGGCTTTGGTATAGTGAAGTTCCAGCTTATTTTATTTGGAAAAATGACAAGTTTAGCCGAAGAAAGCAAGGAAAGGGTGTCTCTGGTCATCCAGGAGTCAAACAAGATCATATGATCGGTAGACTCTATACTGTACACCCTAACAATGCGCAATGCTATTACTTGCGACTCTTACTTCATGAAGTGCGTGGACCTACTTGCTTTAATGATCTCGAAATAGTGTCAGGTTAGGTTACGTTCATCCATCTTCTCAATCTACCTGCCAATCTCTGGGGCTATTGGAAGATGACGCTCATTAGAACCAACCTCTAGAAGAAGCCCCTATACCTGATTCCGCACAAAAAATTCATAATCTATTTGCTGTATTGTTAGTGTTTTGTCAGTTAGCTGACCCGTTAAAACTTTGGGAAAACATAAGGACAGTATGTCAGAAGATGTGAAAAGACAACTGGTAAATGATTACCAAGAGATTGATATTGAAACCGTTATGAACGTTGTTCACAAAAAATGTTCAGTGCTGCTAGAGCAGGTCGTGTTTCCGATGGGAAACCAATCACTTCATCAGTTTGGACTTTCTTCACCGTCTCATGATGCGAGTGAATTAATTGTCAATCGTGATCATCTGAGAGAACTGTCTTATGACGTAGAACAGCTTTCTAAATCAGTTATTCACAGCATAACAAAACTTGATCCTGAACAAAGACATGTTTATTACGAAGTCATAAGAAGCGTTGAATCAAATTCTGGACGAGTTTTTTTCTCGGATGCTCCTGGTGGGACAGGAGAAATGTCTTTGATGAATCTGTTGCTTTTTAGCGTAAGAATGCACAAAAAATAGCAATTTCTGTCGCTTCCTCTGGAATAGTAGCTACTTTGTTGGATGGTAGAAAGACCGCTCACTCTGATTTTTAATTTCAAATTAACTTTAATTTTACCGAAACTCCTTTATGCAACATTAGCTGAGGACTTCAGACAAACACTACCTGTTGTTCCTTGAGGAAATCGTGCTGATGAGATAAGGGCCTGCCGAAAGCATCCCGCCGATGGCCTAAGAACCCAGTCAAATCCTTAAGAGTCAACATGAGAGTGTACCTAAAAGAAGATCTTGAGGCAGAGGATTTTTCCAACTTACTCCTTCAAAATAGAAATGGAGATTTACATGAAGATGATGATAGGAAAGTGAACATTCCAAACAATTTTTGTGCAGTCGTTAAGGATCTAAAAAGTTTGAGTGAGCAAATTTATCCAAATTTAAATATTTTAAATTAAGAAAGCCTTAATTGGCTTAACGAAAGAGCCATTATTACATCAAAAAACTACAGCCAGCATCAACGATTCCTAATTGGACCAGCTTCCTACTGAAATAGAGAAATATCCATCTGTGGACTCTATTGTGAAGTTAGATGTAGTTCATTATCCTGTAGAGTTTTTTCACACTTTAAATTCACCAGGAATTCCACCATACAATCTATGTTAAAAATTGGAGCTCCAATAATGCTATTGCGTAACCTTAAATCTCCAAAACTTTGTAATGGCACACGACTTCGGGTTAAAACCTTACATAAAAATCTAATATTAAAGCAACTATCTTTACAGGCTGTGGTATGGGAAATTTCTACCAAGAGTACCTTCGATTCCATCTGACTACCACTTTTAATTCAAACGGCTACAGTTTTCCGTTAAGGTATGTTTTGCCATGACAATTAACAAAGCGCAAGGACAGTTTTTGAAAGTGGTAGAAGTGGATTTAAGGAATAATTAACTGTTTATCCCATGGACAATTATACGTTGCCTGCTTACGTATAAGATCTTCTGATAGTCTGGTAACCTATAGGTTTGTACAACAAGGATTGTAATACTCCATATATCTCCACATACGACGATTTCTTATATTCGTATTTAGTTGGTTCCAGAATTTGCTTCGTATTCTGCGTTGCTAATAGAATAATAAGTCCGACACTTGGAAAACTTAAAACTAAAATATGATCCTAAAATCAAATTCGAAATCAATTCACATTATTGATATCAACTGTTTGGAATCCTCTTTGTAATAAAAAGTTATAACAAAATCGATATTTTTTATATTATTTAATAAAATTAAAATAAAACAAAAGTTAACAGATCTTTAATATTTTTCATCGGTAGTAACGGCTATAGATACTATGGTTGAGAGACGGCTCATCAAGACAACATTTCTAAACACACATTTGGCTTTCCAAAAGATGACCAAGAAAAAAAAATGGGAAGAAGCACTAGAAATCATTTTTAAAAAACGGTATCGAATTTGCTCTAGTCATTTTAAAGAAGCACATTTAATTAGTACATGGAGTTCAGGCGAAGGTCACAGTAAATTAACTGTAAGTGTTTATTACAAAGATTAAAACTTGTATAAATTGTAAACTAACGAATTGTGTATATTATTTATTAATAAGATATGTCTGAAACGACTATGATTAAAATCTGGAGCAGTACCAGTCATGGGAACAACTACACTTAATCATACCCAATCTGTAGAGGTTTGTAGTTTTCTTGTAAACAATTTAAGCCTTAAAGCTTAAAGTTACCACATAAAATACAATTCTCATAAATATATTATTGTATAATTATGTAGGTTTTTGAATCTTGTAATACCAGCCAACATCCATTGTCAATAGAATAGTCTAATAATATTTCATCTTTAGTAGTTTTAAGTGACAAATTGCAGGAGCCCGTGCCGAAAAGAATAAAGGTTATTACATTTTCTGGGATTTAATTTATAAATAATAATAATTATTATTAGAATAAATTTAAAAAAAAAATCTCTAAATTAATGACTACATAAGTCATAAAGTTATATTAATAACTGTAAAATATAATTTAATTATTTTGTTTAAATATTCTATTGTAACCTGTCAGTTAATTTTAAAACTATTATAATTGGTACAAAAATGATTTAAGTCATATTTGATATTTATTTTTTTTACAGTTTTTTACATTTAAATGTTCAACTGTTCAAGGTACCTATATAAAAGAACATTTTTGAACTACACAGCTAGATAGCGCTAGATGGTATTAGAAAGGCACAAGAACTTTTCATGAAACGTCCCGCAACCATAGTATCTTTAGCCAGTGTTCGGACTTATCTAGATACTTTTTTATTCATATTTTATCTTATCCAGATAAATAGTTACAAGGTATCTAAACGGTCATCTTAGATATTTTTTTTACTAATCTAAATTAATTTATCTAGATAAAATTTTTATTGATAAAAATCGCGACATTGTACAAATTAATTTTTTAATTTTTATTCAGATTCTCAAACCAAGTTTAGAGTTTATAAATAATGAAATTTTTAAATAGTAGTGCAAATATGTAATAACGATTGTGTTATTAATTATTAATAGCCCGTAGCCCGCAATGTACTATTCTGGGAATGGATGTTTGCAGTATTATAGTTATTAGTTTATTATTGTTTGTGCCCTGTTGAGTGTGGACTATCCACTATGATCGTCTAATGTTTATTGACTATCACGGACTATATATATAATTACATTTAAAATGCTAAATGATAATTTTTATTATTATAACAATAACATTAATAATATTAATATTTAATTCCAAAAATGTGATACTTGCTTAATGAATGAGCATTCATTACGTAAATGTACAGGTTAGGTATAATGTTATTTCATTTGTTTATTTGTATGACTTTACAATGAGGCATGAGCGGTTTATTTGTTAATTCATTAACAAATAATAATAATTTTTACATAAATATAATAAAAAAATATATGAAACATTTAATATGTGTTAGGATATAATATCATACTATAATATTATTATATTATAGTATAATATAATATATTATAATATAGCTAGGTATAACGCTGTAGACTGTATGGCAACAGTAAATAGAATAATAAAATAAAAACTATATTGTTTGGTCAGATTATTTTAAAACCATTTGAGAAAAAATTATCTTTTTTTTTTATCTAGATAAATATGAATTAAGTTATCTTTTATTTCTATCTAGATACATTTGAGTTGCATTATCTTTATCTTTATCTAGATAAAAAAATACTTATTTAATCCGAACACTGTGACTATAGCCGTGGTAATAACCAATTTGTATTTTACCGTTTGGTATTATAGTGTTGCATAATGACGAGCATACAGAATACGTAAATTATGATCTAGGTAGAAATTAAAATTATTATAATTTTTAATGGATATATAAAATAAACAAAAATACAAATTATGTTAACGTCTAATTTAGAAACTAAAACCTACAGGAAAATATAGAACCGCTATTGTTCAATAATATTTAAGTAATTTTATTGAGACACATGGTAGATGTGAACAAAATTTACTCTACACACAATATTTTATATGATATGAATAATATATATATATATTGACAATACCTATATAATATATAAGAAAATATGTATATATTGTGTAAAAATAAAATCATGAATACTAACAAATTTAAAAAAATATTAACAATCAATGGCTACTACTGCTGGATAAACTCGCGAGACATTCATTGACGTTGTGACCATGGTCCAAGTATCTGTGTTAGGGTTGTAACATTCTACAGAATCCAGAATGGACGATCCGTCGTTACCACCGATGGCATACAATAATCCATCTAATGAGGCTACTCCTATATTGAAAAGTAAAATTTTATTGAAAATACTTTATGAAAAATAAGATTAAAATAAAACCAGTAGTTAACCTGCTCCGTATCGACACGAATGCATGTCTGCAACACTTGTCCAAACTCCTGTACTTGGTCTGTATGCTTCAACACTCTTGAGCGTAAGTGATCCATCATGACCACCTACAGCATACAGTACACCATCTAAAGTGCCAACACCCACAGAACTGCGACCTATACAAAGTTCTGCGACTGGTGTCCATTCATCAAGAGTAGGATGATAACATTCGACTGACTTTATTCTCTGCGTTGATACACCATCAAAGCCTCCTACCTACATAATTGTATACTGATATAACATAACTTGTAGACAACTAGGCACAACTAGTGAAATAAAATTAATGTTCCTTAGAAAAAAAATCTCTAGAACACAATATTTCTGCATACCATTTGCCAATAAGTGATTGAAATCATATTTATTTATTTTTTATTAGCCTAAAGCCTGGAAACTATCACCATTAACTTGTTTGTAGGGGTTACATATGTTATGTACTTATGGATGGTTGGTTTGGTTGCTACAATTGGTTGGCAACACGAGTATGTGTGGCAAGGTTTTTACGCACTTAGAACCCGCGTGGGCACCCATCCGAGTAAAAGTGGCAGCGGCCGTTATTTACTCTCAATCAATTACTACAAATTTAAAATCATAAAACGAAATATTGGTTTACCGCATATAAAAGGTTATTCAGTACTCCGAGCCCAAAGCGACTTCTTCCAATAGACATACTAGATATCATACGCCGTTCTTGAGTTTTGCAGTCAAAAACTTCTGCCCATTTTAAAGTTTGATTTCCATCGGAGCCGCCAACCTTGAATTTATTTGTACGTACATTATAACAGAAATTACTAGTAAGGTAATAAGTACTATAATATATAAATATAACTTACATATATACTATTATTTATCACACCAACTCCAAAGAGGTCTCGTCTCACTAACATGTTAACGGTTGGTTTCCAACAAGGTGATTCTGAATATAAATCTAGCACATGAACAGATGTTCGATCCACAACACTACCGATTGAAAACACATAATTATCTTTTATTACAGCTAGACCATGACCACAACTTGGTGTAATCATTTTTGGTCCAGGCTGCCATTGGTTGATTTTTGGGTCATACCATTCTGTACTATCTAATAATGTTTGATTGGTCCCTAATCCACCAACCGCTAAAATAACCTGTTACAAATAAATCATTAAATATATTGGAAATATAAATAAATTATAACGGAATCATACTTTATGTGCACCTCTAGGTTGTCTAGGTTTAGTCCGGTTGTTATGTGCAATTGTGATAAGCTCTTCCGGCTTAAGTAAAAGAAAATTTAATGCTTCAATTACATAATTTTTACCTTTAAAATGTATATAAGTATAAATAATTAATTATTCCACAAAAGATTATATTAAAGAATAAACTTACAATGAACACAATTATTAATAAGAGGTTCCACGGCTACTTTTTCAATTATGAATTCTCTCGATGTTAATGGTAAACGTACATGTTCCATTAATTGGGGCAAAACACATTTTCTGGGACTCAAATCATGATTTACCCATCGAATAACACTTTCAAACAACTGAACAAATCAATATTATTGTTAACTAGTTATACTATATAATAGATGTACCTAGGTAGGTTACTTAATTTTTCCTTGTCGGATAATAAAGCCTAAAATATAACAAAAGTAAATTTCAGTTTGCCTACTTTTTCTTCAGATGGAACTCTAAGTTTATTACTGCCGATCAACTTAACCATTTGTTCAAATGATAAGGATAGAAATTCATCCCCTTCTATCACATCTCTAAGTATCAAAACATACCAATAATTAATACAATTTCCTTATAGAAGCATAATAATAATTTCGTACACAAAGTGATGTTGAATATATTGTTCCGAGGTTGTTAACAATTCCATACAACTGTGGTAATCAGCTAAAGCAATTACACCAATAACATTTGAAGGAGCCAGTTGTGCCAGTAGAAACTCACAGCATGCCTTTTTGACATCTTGTAACTGCAAAAGATTTGATGCTGATAACAAAACCTTGAGAAATAAACAAAAACCGATTTAAATAATTTTGTCTTCTATGATTTAAAAAAAGAACATTATTTATTATTACCTGTACATTTCTTTCTGTAACCGTGATTTCCCCAGAATAAACAAATTCGACTAAAAGCTGTAAGGTACTATTATCTAAATCTCTGATGACAACATGATCTTGATTCTTCTCCGCAAAATGTGTGAACATCGCAAGGAAATATGGACTAGCCGATGCAAGAACCACTTTATGACAGAATATAACTCCTCCATCCTCTGTTTCTAGTTTAATATCACAAAAAATCTCATCTCTAAAAACAAAAATGTGTTACTAATATTTATCTAGCACTTCAAATTACTTATTACTTACTTGCGTAATGGTCGTAGTTCTTTGTATATCTCCGCATATGATGATTTCTTATACACGTATTTAGCTGGTTCTGGAATTTGCTCCGTATTCTGCATTGTTAATAGTATAATAAGTCCGATACTTGGAAAACTTAAAACTAAAATCTGGCCCTAAAATCAAATTCGAAATCAATTCAAATTATTGATACTAACTGTTTGGAATCCTCTTTGTAATAAAAAGTAATATCAAAATCGACATTTTTTATATTACTTAAAAAAATTTAAATAAAACTAAAGTTAACAGGTCTTTAATATTGTTCATCGGTAATAACCAATTTGTATTTTACCGTTTGGTATTATAGTGTTGTATAATGACAAGTATACAGAATACGTAAATTATAATCTAGGTAGAAATTAAAATTGTTATAATTTCTAATGGATATTTAAAATAAACAAAAATACAAATTATGTTAACGTATAATTTAGGAACTAAAACCTATAGGAAAATATAGAACCGTTGTTGTTCAATAATATTAAAGTAATTTTATTAAGAACGCATGGTAGATGTGTACAAAATGTACTCTTCACACAATATATTATATTATTATAATATGTATAATATATATGTTACGGACAAAGTGGGGTAGTCGGGAATTGTGCAACAATAGCCGGGCATTGTGTACAGTACCCATCAGTTTCGGGTAAAGTAATCAGTTAGTAATAATTGTTTACTATAACCGGTCATTCTACAACAATGTCTGGGCAATTTGGATTGCCCGACATACTTTTGGTCAATGTAGAAATTTACTGTATAATATATGTTGGTACCGCGGAGACGACCTAAGGACGATACCGCGTCTTCTCGTAATTAAGATATTATATACCTAACTCACAATGACAAAATATAACGATTATTAACAATAAAAAGATAAAATATAAATATGATAGAAAAATAACAGTATGAGTTTATGCACGTGTGTGTGTGTGTGTGTGTGTGTGTGTATGTGTGGCAGGTGCACGTCTCATATCACTGATCGATCAGACTTTGGGTGCAAACACTCCTTTAGTTATCTAATCGAACACCTATCTTTACTATTACTCTGTTATAATTTGGTTATGATGTGAGTATTTGTCTAAAATTATTTAAGCAATACTCCAGTACTGCAGATTTTAATACTGTGTAGTGTGTTCAGACTATTTATCTATGACGTTTGTAATATTTTATTAATTTTTTTTCCACAACTTTTACCATGAAAACCGAATTTAATAGACGTTTAAAGTTATTATACAGTAAAAAAAATGCCAATAGTACATTTTTAAGTGAAATAAAATATATGGAACTAATAAATAAAAATAAAGAAATAAAAACAAAAACCACGGCTAAAACAGGTACAGAATATAAAGCTTTAAAAAAATATGATGTTATGATGGTAGACGCATTCCCAAAGCCAAGGTTCCGTCGAAAGAGCAAATCAAGACATTGAAAATATGATAGCTACTTGGCTCCAGGACAATAATATAGTATACCTACTAATATTCATCTAATAAATAATAATTAATTAGTTAATTTAATATTTATTATTATATTGTATTAAATTTATTTAATTGTATTGTTTTAAACATGGTAGCATACATTGCCCTTCAAGGATTCGGTCACTGTACACAATGTCCGAGCAATGTGTTTTATTTTCACTTTAACCACTAAAATTGGGTATTGTACACAATGTCCGGGCACTGTGCACAATGCCCAACTACCTCACCTTGCCCGTAACATATATATTGACATTACCCTCTATGAATATTGAATATATTGTAATATATTGTAATAGTCTATAGGATAGAGTATACAGCGTAGGTGTTTAGTATTATAGGGATATGGTCTATCCGTTTTGTACTATATAAGGGAACAACACTAAAAGGTGTTTCACATATTATACTATTACAATATGCATAATAATAATAATTATAATCAAAATAGCTCACAAATTTCACGGTTCCCGGACAGGCCAGCTATCGCTACCTATAACAATATTAAAACAATCATATACATTAATAAATCAACCTCAGCTATTAGAGATGGTACAAATGCAAATAGTTAAACCATTAGCCGATAATTTAAGTACCTGATATTAGCTGTTGCACAAGCAGTTTAATACACACTATTGGTAAAGGCTATTTGAGGCTGTGCAAGCTATAATAATAAATCTTTCGTGCAGAACTTCGTTTTACAAAAATTTGCGTCGCAATGATGTCATAAACACTAGTTTGTACTTAACAACAACAAAATCAATGTAATTTACCTATTATGTCAAACTTGATGTTCACAGTCTCGGCTTATATGTATAGATAATAAACGCTTTTTGCTCCTACAACTACAACAACAACTACTAACACTGTGCTACGATAATCGATCGCAACGATAAAATGATGCTCCGAACAAATTATTACTCCGAACGTCAAATACTACGAAAACAAGACGAGTTCACCGAATACAACAAATTAACCGCGAATGCACATCGAACTATAGGTACAACCATAGAATAATATTATATAACAATACATTTATGCTACGATTTATGCGCAGCCGTCACAATACGATTTCCTACCGGAAGACGCGAGCAGTACCGTTGGGCGTTGGTCTACTCCCTCCAAATCGACGATCGGCTTCGCCCGGCGGCTACGGCTCAGCCGCCGCCCGGACCGACTCTCTTTTCCCGCGACTACGCGACTGAGCGCATGCGCACCGCCGCACCGATCTCTCCGAAAACTATAAATTACACGACAACCTCTTGACCGACGCCGTCCGCACGTCGTATACAACGCCTACGGCGACTGTGAACTTTGATAAAAATATTTCGTCAAACGCTATCGATCTTTTTAATGAACAAAAAAAACATTAGTGACATTGGTTGGAGGTAGCCGGTACGCCTACGACACTGACACCTCTACAACATACTGATGGTGGACGGAGTGGCCGAGGGGATTAACGCGTCGGTTGCAACGCACACCGTCGCCGTTTCGAACCTCGGTTGCGAGCGGCACTTTGGGCAGTCACGGTGTCTGCAGGGAGAGGCCGTAATCGACCCGCCCGGGCATGGCAGAAACCTACGGGTGCCTAATCAAAATTTTGCCAAACATTCTGCCCCCCCCCCCTCCGTGTTAAAAAACCTACAAACAGCTAATGGCCGCAGTGGCCGGGTTTTAAAAGATCAATAAAAAAAAAAATAAACTGTAACATTACTTAATTTCTGATATTACTACAAAATATGTATAATATCAAAATAAAATAAACATTAATTTTTGTATGGCCGTGATGGCTGGTGTTTGGTGTTTTTAATCGTGTTTGCGATTAAGTAAACGAAATACTTTTATTTACCTACTAATTTCGGTGTGCTTATTGCTGAATATACATAATATTTAGAATTCGGATGTCCCTAGTTACCGTCATAAATTGACTTTGCGAATAACAGAATAAATCATTTTCAACTGTGAACCAGTTCTAATAATTAGTGTCCAGGAATAATTTTGTGTGGTTAATTGTTTGTAAGTTGTATATTCCGTATTATTATAGGATTTGAAATTTGAATACTAAATTATATTGTGCTGATAGCGTATGCAAATATTTAACTAATGAAGACGTGATGAATGGTTATTACAAAGATTATAATACGCTTATATTATAATAATAATTATCCATTATATTCACGGGAATCATTGGTTATATATTTGTATATATATATATATATTATTTTTATGTTTATAGTATTGTATTGTCAAATTTGGATTAAATCGTTCAATCATTGTTGTAATATGTAATGTACCCATAGATGTATCTTGAATCCAAAATGTTAAAAAAATAAAATATACCTTATGAGTTTTC